>OX103727.1:41412748-41455248 GCA_944470365.2 Schistosoma intercalatum | reverse complement strand
CCTACCTACCTACCTACCTACCTACCTACCTACCTACCTACCTACCTACCTACCTACCTACCTACCTACCTACCTACCTACCTACCTACCTACCTACCTACCTACCTACCTACCTACCTACCTACCTACCTACCTACCTACCTACCTACCTACCTACCTACCTACCTACCTACCTACCTACCTACCTACCTACCTACCTACCTACCTACCTACCTACCTACCTACCTACCTACCTACCTACCTACCTACCTACCTACCTACCTACCTACCTACCTACCTACCTACCTACCTACCTACCTACCTACCTACCTACCTACCTACCTACCTACCTACCTACCTACCTACCTACCTACCTACCTACCTACCTACCTACCTACCTACCTACCTACCTACCTACCTACCTACCTACCTACCTACCTACCTACCTACCTACCTACCTACCTACCTACCTACCTACCTACCTACCTACCTACCTACCTACCTACCTACCTACCTACCTACCTACCTACCTACCTACCTACCTACCTACCTACCTACCTACCTACCTACCTACCTACCTACCTACCTACCTACCTACCTACCTACCTACCTACCTACCTACCTACCTACCTACCTACCTACCTACCTACCTACCTACCTACCTACCTACCTACCTACCTACCTACCTACCTACCTACCTACCTACCTACCTACCTACCTACCTACCTACCTACCTA
The DNA here is from genome assembly GCA_944470365.2 of Schistosoma intercalatum. Taxonomy (NCBI): domain Eukaryota; kingdom Metazoa; phylum Platyhelminthes; class Trematoda; order Strigeidida; family Schistosomatidae; genus Schistosoma; species Schistosoma intercalatum. The sequence continues at coordinate 41,454,532 of OX103727.1, read as the reverse complement.
CCTACCTACCTACCTACCTACCTACCTACCTACCTACCTACCTACCTACCTACCTACCTACCTACCTACCTACCTACCTACCTACCTACCTACCTACCTACCTACCTACCTACCTACCTACCTACCTACCTACCTACCTACCTACCTACCTACCTACCTACCTACCTACCTACCTACCTACCTACCTACCTACCTACCTACCTACCTACCTACCTACCTACCTACCTACCTACCTACCTACCTACCTACCTACCTACCTACCTACCTACCTACCTACCTACCTACCTACCTACCTACCTACCTACCTACCTACCTACCTACCTACCTACCTACCTACCTACCTACCTACCTACCTACCTACCTACCTACCTACCTACCTACCTACCTACCTACCTACCTACCTACCTACCTACCTACCTACCTACCTACCTACCTACCTACCTACCTACCTACCTACCTACCTACCTACCTACCTACCTACCTACCTACCTACCTACCTACCTACCTACCTACCTACCTACCTACCTACCTACCTACCTACCTACCTACCTACCTACCTACCTACCTACCTACCTACCTACCTACCTACCTACCTACCTACCTACCTACCTACCTACCTACCTACCTACCTACCTACCTACCTACCTACCTACCTACCTACCTACCTACCTACCTACCTACCTACCTACCTACCTACCTACCTACCTACCTACCTACCTACCTACCTACCTACCTACCTACCTACCTACCTACCTACCTACCTACCTACCTACCTACCTACCTACCTACCTACCTACCTACCTACCTACCTACCTACCTACCTACCTACCTACCTACCTACCTACCTACCTACCTACCTACCTACCTACCTACCTACCTACCTACCTACCTACCTACCTACCTACCTACCTACCTACCTACCTACCTACCTACCTACCTACCTACCTACCTACCTACCTACCTACCTACCTACCTACCTACCTACCTACCTACCTACCTACCTACCTACCTACCTACCTACCTACCTACCTACCTACCTACCTACCTACCTACCTACCTACCTACCTACCTACCTACCTACCTACCTACCTACCTACCTACCTACCTACCTACCTACCTACCTACCTACCTACCTACCTACCTACCTACCTACCTACCTACCTACCTACCTACCTACCTACCTACCTACCTACCTACCTACCTACCTACCTACCTACCTACCTACCTACCTACCTACCTACCTACCTACCTACCTACCTACCTACCTACCTACCTACCTACCTACCTACCTACCTACCTACCTACCTACCTACCTACCTACCTACCTACCTACCTACCTACCTACCTACCTACCTACCTACCTACCTACCTACCTACCTACCTACCTACCTACCTACCTACCTACCTACCTACCTACCTACCTACCTACCTACCTACCTACCTACCTACCTACCTACCTACCTACCTACCTACCTACCTACCTACCTACCTACCTACCTACCTACCTACCTACCTACCTACCTACCTACCTACCTACCTACCTACCTACCTACCTACCTACCTACCTACCTACCTACCTACCTACCTACCTACCTACCTACCTACCTACCTACCTACCTACCTACCTACCTACCTACCTACCTACCTACCTACCTACCTACCTACCTACCTACCTACCTACCTACCTACCTACCTACCTACCTACCTACCTACCTACCTACCTACCTACCTACCTACCTACCTACCTACCTACCTACCTACCTACCTACCTACCTACCTACCTACCTACCTACCTACCTACCTACCTACCTACCTACCTACCTACCTACCTACCTACCTACCTACCTACCTACCTACCTACCTACCTACCTACCTACCTACCTACCTACCTACCTACCTACCTACCTACCTACCTACCTACCTACCTACCTACCTACCTACCTACCTACCTACCTACCTACCTACCTACCTACCTACCTACCTACCTACCTACCTACCTACCTACCTACCTACCTACCTACCTACCTACCTACCTACCTACCTACCTACCTACCTACCTACCTACCTACCTACCTACCTACCTACCTACCTACCTACCTACCTACCTACCTACCTACCTACCTACCTACCTACCTACCTACCTACCTACCTACCTACCTACCTACCTACCTACCTACCTACCTACCTACCTACCTACCTACCTACCTACCTACCTACCTACCTACCTACCTACCTACCTACCTACCTACCTACCTACCTACCTACCTACCTACCTACCTACCTACCTACCTACCTACCTACCTACCTACCTACCTACCTACCTACCTACCTACCTACCTACCTACCTACCTACCTACCTACCTACCTACCTACCTACCTACCTACCTACCTACCTACCTACCTACCTACCTACCTACCTACCTACCTACCTACCTACCTACCTACCTACCTACCTACCTACCTACCTACCTACCTACCTACCTACCTACCTACCTACCTACCTACCTACCTACCTACCTACCTACCTACCTACCTACCTACCTACCTACCTACCTACCTACCTACCTACCTACCTACCTACCTACCTACCTACCTACCTACCTACCTACCTACCTACCTACCTACCTACCTACCTACCTACCTACCTACCTACCTACCTACCTACCTACCTACCTACCTACCTACCTACCTACCTACCTACCTACCTACCTACCTACCTACCTACCTACCTACCTACCTACCTACCTACCTACCTACCTACCTACCTACCTACCTACCTACCTACCTACCTACCTACCTACCTACCTACCTACCTACCTACCTACCTACCTACCTACCTACCTACCTACCTACCTACCTACCTACCTACCTACCTACCTACCTACCTACCTACCTACCTACCTACCTACCTACCTACCTACCTACCTACCTACCTACCTACCTACCTACCTACCTACCTACCTACCTACCTACCTACCTACCTACCTACCTACCTACCTACCTACCTACCTACCTACCTACCTACCTACCTACCTACCTACCTACCTACCTACCTACCTACCTACCTACCTACCTACCTACCTACCTACCTACCTACCTACCTACCTACCTACCTACCTACCTACCTACCTACCTACCTACCTACCTACCTACCTACCTACCTACCTACCTACCTACCTACCTACCTACCTACCTACCTACCTACCTACCTACCTACCTACCTACCTACCTACCTACCTACCTACCTACCTACCTACCTACCTACCTACCTACCTACCTACCTACCTACCTACCTACCTACCTACCTACCTACCTACCTACCTACCTACCTACCTACCTACCTACCTACCTACCTACCTACCTACCTACCTACCTACCTACCTACCTACCTACCTACCTACCTACCTACCTACCTACCTACCTACCTACCTACCTACCTACCTACCTACCTACCTACCTACCTACCTACCTACCTACCTACCTACCTACCTACCTACCTACCTACCTACCTACCTACCTACCTACCTACCTACCTACCTACCTACCTACCTACCTACCTACCTACCTACCTACCTACCTACCTACCTACCTACCTACCTACCTACCTACCTACCTACCTACCTACCTACCTACCTACCTACCTACCTACCTACCTACCTACCTACCTACCTACCTACCTACCTACCTACCTACCTACCTACCTACCTACCTACCTACCTACCTACCTACCTACCTACCTACCTACCTACCTACCTACCTACCTACCTACCTACCTACCTACCTACCTACCTACCTACCTACCTACCTACCTACCTACCTACCTACCTACCTACCTACCTACCTACCTACCTACCTACCTACCTACCTACCTACCTACCTACCTACCTACCTACCTACCTACCTACCTACCTACCTACCTACCTACCTACCTACCTACCTACCTACCTACCTACCTACCTACCTACCTACCTACCTACCTACCTACCTACCTACCTACCTACCTACCTACCTACCTACCTACCTACCTACCTACCTACCTACCTACCTACCTACCTACCTACCTACCTACCTACCTACCTACCTACCTACCTACCTACCTACCTACCTACCTACCTACCTACCTACCTACCTACCTACCTACCTACCTACCTACCTACCTACCTACCTACCTACCTACCTACCTACCTACCTACCTACCTACCTACCTACCTACCTACCTACCTACCTACCTACCTACCTACCTACCTACCTACCTACCTACCTACCTACCTACCTACCTACCTACCTACCTACCTACCTACCTACCTACCTACCTACCTACCTACCTACCTACCTACCTACCTACCTACCTACCTACCTACCTACCTACCTACCTACCTACCTACCTACCTACCTACCTACCTACCTACCTACCTACCTACCTACCTACCTACCTACCTACCTACCTACCTACCTACCTACCTACCTACCTACCTACCTACCTACCTACCTACCTACCTACCTACCTACCTACCTACCTACCTACCTACCTACCTACCTACCTACCTACCTACCTACCTACCTACCTACCTACCTACCTACCTACCTACCTACCTACCTACCTACCTACCTACCTACCTACCTACCTACCTACCTACCTACCTACCTACCTACCTACCTACCTACCTACCTACCTACCTACCTACCTACCTACCTACCTACCTACCTACCTACCTACCTACCTACCTACCTACCTACCTACCTACCTACCTACCTACCTACCTACCTACCTACCTACCTACCTACCTACCTACCTACCTACCTACCTACCTACCTACCTACCTACCTACCTACCTACCTACCTACCTACCTACCTACCTACCTACCTACCTACCTACCTACCTACCTACCTACCTACCTACCTACCTACCTACCTACCTACCTACCTACCTACCTACCTACCTACCTACCTACCTACCTACCTACCTACCTACCTACCTACCTACCTACCTACCTACCTACCTACCTACCTACCTACCTACCTACCTACCTACCTACCTACCTACCTACCTACCTACCTACCTACCTACCTACCTACCTACCTACCTACCTACCTACCTACCTACCTACCTACCTACCTACCTACCTACCTACCTACCTACCTACCTACCTACCTACCTACCTACCTACCTACCTACCTACCTACCTACCTACCTACCTACCTACCTACCTACCTACCTACCTACCTACCTACCTACCTACCTACCTACCTACCTACCTACCTACCTACCTACCTACCTACCTACCTACCTACCTACCTACCTACCTACCTACCTACCTACCTACCTACCGACCTACCTACCGACCTACCTACCTCCGACCTACCTACCGACCTACCTACCTACCGAACCTACCTACCTACCTACCGACCCTACCTACCTACACCCTACCTACCTACCTACCTACCTACCGTACCGACCGACCGACGACCTCCTGACCTACCTACCTACCTACCGACCGACCTACCGACCTACCTTCCGACCTACCGACCTACAGACCTACCGACCTACCTACCGACCTGACCTACCGACCTGACCCGACCTACCTACCTGACCTACCTACCTACCGACCGACCGACCTACCGACCGACCTACCGACCTACCTACCTACCTACCGTACCTACCTGACCGTACCGACCTACCTACCGACCGACCGACCTACCGACCTACCTACGCGACCTGACCTACCTACCTACCTACCGTACCTACCTAGAGGCCTACCGACCGACCTACCTACCGACCTACCTACCTACCGACCTGACCTACCTACCGACCTACCTACCTACCGACCGACCTACCACCTACCTCGACGACCTACCTACCTACCTACCTACCTACCTACCTACCTACCTACCTACCTACCTACCTACCTACCTACCTACCTACCTACCTACCTACCTACCTACCTACCTACCTACCTACCTACCTACCTACCTACCTACCTACCTACCTACCTACCTACCTACCTACCTACCTACCTACCTACCTACCTACCTACCTACCTACCTACCTACCTACCTACCTACCTACCTACCTACCTACCTACCTACCTACCTACCTACCTACCTACCTACCTACCTACCTACCTACCTACCTACCTACCTACCTACCTACCTACCTACCTACCTACCTACCTACCTACCTACCTACCTACCTACCTACCTACCTACCTACCTACCTACCTACCTACCTACCTACCTACCTACCTACCTACCTACCTACCTACCTACCTACCTACCTACCTACCTACCTACCTACCTACCTACCTACCTACCTACCTACCTACCTACCTACCTACCTACCTACCTACCTACCTACCGACCGTACCGACCGTCACCTACCGACCGACCTGACCTACCACCTACCTTACCTACCTACCTACCGATTGCCTACCGTACCTACCGACCTACCTACCGACCGACCTACCGACTTCCTACCATACCAACCGACCTGACCTACCTACCTACCGACCGACCGACCTACCTGACCGACCTACCTACCGACCTACCGTACCTACCTACCGACCTACCGACCTACCTACCGTACCTACCGACCGACCGACCTACCTACCTGACCTACCGTACCGACCTACCTACCTACCTACCTACCTACCTACCTACCTACCTACCGACCTACCTACCTACCTACCTACCGACCCTACCTACCTACCTACCGACCTACGACCTACCTACCTACCTACCGAACTCCTTACCGACCTACCGACCTACCTACCTGACCTTACCTACCGACCTACCTACCTACCTACCGACCTACCGACCGACCTACCGACCTACCTGACCCTACCTACCTACCTACCTTCCTTCCTACCTACCTACCTACCTACCTACCTACCTTCCTTCCTACCTACCTACCTACCTACCTTCCTACCTACCTACCTACCTACCTACCTACCTACCTACCTACCTACCTACCTACCTACCTACCTACCTACCTACCTACCTACCTACCTACCTACCTACCTACCTACCTACCTACCTACCTACCTACTTACCTACCTACCTACCTACCTACCTACCTACCTACTTACCTACCTACCTACCTTCCTACCTGACCACCTGACCGACCCGTAACGACACAACAACCATGACAATCCCATCACCCCTCGCAGCCCAACCAACAACACCCCCCTCCCCCACCCCCCCCAAACGCCACACACCTCTGCCTACAGATTCTGAGCCCTCCAACTCATAAACGATCTCGTACGCACCCACCCCCCCCCCCCGCCCCCCCCCCCCTGGGCCCCATCATTACCCCCAATTACCCGTAGCACCCCCCCCCACCGCCTGCCAGCCGCAACATCAACCACACGGCCCACACGCACTTCTCATTGAACCCAAGCAACCACATGTGACGCACATTACCAGCGATACCCACCTCACACCGTCTAATGCGGGTGTTTTTGTTTGCATCACATCACCGTCAACTTCTATTTCAGTGCTACTCATCTCCGTCAAAGTCCTGGCTCAACTATCTATATATCTATATACACATCTATCACACACTATATATCACAATCTATATATAATCACTCTCGATATGCGTAACATCGCTTGCTTGATAATTATTATTGTATATACATACGATTTGTTTCATACTACTTTTCTTTCTAAGACTAAATGTTGTACAATCTAATGTGGAGAAACTGTATTAATTACTTGTAGACTTGTCTGTATTTTGATATGTGTGCTACTTATATCGACATAAGTAGTATATATAATGCTAGTAAGCAATAGAATATCTAACAGTGGAAGGTCAAGAAGATCGAATAGGAAAGAATGAAAATAAAAAAGCAATTGATATGGGAATGAAAGTACAATAAAGTCTGAAGTGATTGATTCATATTTGCAAAAGGAATAGTCAAATTTGAGATAATTAATTGACATTTTACAAATGAAGGATTTAGTGTATGGTTCTTAGATTTTTCTAAGATGTTCTGTAATGTGTCCAATTACATTTGATTGTCCCCATTTATGTTCTCGTTCACTAGGATTTTCATAATCACTTAACTGAAAGCAAATCCTTTCACCAGACCACTTTTTCCTTATCTCAAAGAACATATTTAGTTGTTTTGTTTTTTCTAAGTAGTTCAAAAATTATGTATTCATCAAACGACATAATGGTGTACAAGGTGTCCTACGGAAATCTCATGCAAATTATTAATAATGTAATGTACATATAACTTACTTACTTACTTACGCCTGTTACTCCTCGTGGAGGAGCAAAGGCCACCCACCAGCACTCGCCATCCAACCCTGTCCCAAACAATCCTCTCCAGTTGTTATTTATCCTTTTCATATCTGCTTTCATTTCTCGATGTAATGTGTTCTTCGGACTTCCTCCTTTCTACTTCCCTTCAGGATTCCAAGTTAAGGCTTGCCTCGTGATGGAGTTCGGTGGTTTCCATAATGTATGTCCTATCCATTTCCATCGTCTTTTATTAATTTCCTCTTCAGATCGAAGCTGGCTTGTTCTCTGCCACAGTAGGCTGTTGCTGATGGTATCCGACAAATGCATGTTGAGTATCATGTGTAGACAGCTAATTATAATTAATTAAACCTTCTTGATGATGGTTATAGTGTACTGAACAGAGCACCAAGGGGGACAATCGAATGTATTTCAGAGCAAATTCACAGAGCATTTCAATAAAATCTGAGAACCATATAGTAGATCATTAATTTGCAAAATATCTATCTATCATCTCAAAATTGACTGTTCCTGATGCAAACATCAATCCACTGTCTCGGATTTCACTGTTGATACGTTTTCATACCAGTTGCATTGCGTTCCCGTTCTTTTCTCATTGATCTTCCACTGAACTACATTCTATACCTGACCATAGTTAAATATTATTTGTATAGATATAAGTAACCCACATGACAGTAGTGCTTCTCCAAGTTTTAGCTCCGTACAGTACAACTGTCTTGACGTTCGTATTAAAGGTTCTGACTTGGATATTGGTTGACAGTCGTTTTCAGTTTCATGTGTTCTTCAACTGCAGGAACGTTGTCATTGCTTTTCAAATCCTCGACTTTACGCTTGCATCTGATCCTCCTTGTTCATCGATGATACAAACGTAAAGGCGAGGATCGGCAAAGCAAGGACCGGATTCCTACAAGTGAAGAACATATGGAACTCATAAAAATTCGCATAAATAAAACTATTTCTTGACAAATTTTGATAAACTATAATTACATTATTCAATAAACGTCAGTATTAGATTTCCTATCCATTTCATTCAATGTTCTTTCCATAAACAAAGCATGTATTTACTTACTTATCACAAATATGTCATAGTATCTGTTATATGTGTGGGATAAATTTAAAGGGACAATAAATCATTTGATAAAAGCTTTATACTCATTTCAATATTTGAGATCATGAGTCAGTTGAAGCTAGACAATCATGGAAAACTTGGAAGCACTGGAAGGCCGTTTCGTCCTAGTGTGGGACCCCCAGCAGTGCACATCCACAGTAGCGCCTCGTGAGATTTGAACCCGGCACCTATCATTCTCACACGTGAAGAGTTAACCTTAAACCACTGAGCCGGTTGGCATCCAACGGTGTTAATGTCCAACTTCAACTGATCCACGAATTTACACCATCGTGGATGCGCACTGATGAAGAGTCCCGTACTAAAACGAAATAGTCGTCCAGTGTTTCCGGATTTTCCATGGTTGCCAAGCTTCAATTGATTTATAAATTCAACTAATAAATTACTATATTATCCACAAAATCCCTTTCTGATAATAACGTTTATGTTATTAAAGACTCAATTTTGGCAGAATTTCATTCTCTGAACAACATTATCATCATAACGTTCAATTAGATTTGAGCTTTTAGTATTTTTTTTCGCATATGACTGATAGCTCCCTTTATTAACCTTGATAGAGACTGATGATTGTTAATCTTTATCTTGTCATTCTCTACACATATTTATTTTGGTCATCTACCTCTTTGACCGGATTCTTCATTTTATCACAATTGATTGATCACTGGGTGGTGATCAATCTCATGCTTGTCTAGTCCTTATTAGTGCAGATCGAATGCTATCGATCATGTTGCAATGTGACCACCAGTCTAGGTGACTCAGTCTTACAGTCCTACAGGAGGTTAGTCACGGCTCGGATAGCTCAGTGGTAACGTCTCTGACTGTGAAGCTGGGTGACACGAGATCGAATCGGCCAGGGAGCACCAGTTCCCTCAAGATTACAGGTACACCTTGCTGACGAGTGCCAAGTAGCACGAAACCCGGGTCCAGGGTTTCCTGTTGACTACCTCCAACCACCATCTAATAGAATAAGCACGTGTATATACATAGTTCAGTTCAATTCACAATACCTCATATAAACATAACTATCATAGAAATGTAATAAGAAGATATTGTAATGGACTAAAGAAACTATTCCTATACATTATACATTACTCCAACCACCATCTAAATCTTCATTTTATATTTGTCTACTATTTTTCGTATTCGTTGACACTTGGATCAACTTCGCCCTGTTCAGTGATTAATTATCGAGACCTAAGTTTCGAACAGTCCTATGATCATCATTGTGATTTCTTGTCAAAATCTCAGCATTTTCTCAGTCGAACATCATTATGTATCAACAGTCAAATCAATACACGTTGAGACACACATTCGACTGAGAATATTTTGAATTTCTGGATAGTGGTCAAACAAAGCAGACCACAGAATTTAAAAAAAAACTGAGACGAAAGTCAATCAGCAATCAATGAACACACCAAAATAGACCTAATTTTTGGGCGAAATTGAAATTAGGATGAATACGGAACTACCAACTTGTATGATTACATACACAACTGAAGAAAAATCACTTTTATTCTCTTTGGTCAGTCATTAATTAATTGAATGGAAAGCCAAGATGTAATTCTCAAGAAATTTTGATTATGGAATTGATATTTTTCATACTTCTCTTGCCATGAGTTGGGAAATCTGAAAGACTTTAACTAATCCATTAAATAATACAGGTAAATGAAACTTTGTCCATCAGGTTAAGAAATATTTTTTGATAACATATAGACTACTGAATAATATTTTAGTAGCAAACGTGCAAAAACGAAATTTGTAGTAATCGTCTGATCAAATTATGAATTAGTATCAGAAGGGATTTTGTGGATAATTGTAGTAATTTCAATAGTTGAGGTCATCAGTCAATTGAAGCTAGACCGCTATGGAAATACGGGAGCACTAGACGATTTTCTCGTCTTATAGTGGGACGACTCAAAAGTGCACATCCATGACCTCGACTAGCGAGATTCGAACATAGGACCTATCAGTCTCGCATTCGAGTGCATAACTATTAGATCACTGAGCCGAATGGCATTCAACGATGTTAAGCTAGAGCACCGTGGAAAACATGGAAGCAATGGTAATAATAATTATTATTTCAATCAATGTCATTTGTTTAGTAAAGTGTTCAATTTTAAGCGTATATGGTTTGAATAAGTTACTTGCACTCTTTGTAAACGTTACAAAAATGCTTTTATACGTTTCGGTGATTTGAATTATTTTTTCTGGTTAGCGTTTTTTAGCGAGTTAGTTTTCTACGCGATCAAGTGTATAGTAAACCTTTAAACGTAATGTTGTGAACGAGAACACAAGGGAGAACAATCGAATGTATTTAAACACAAAATTACAGAACACCACATTAGAAACTGAGAATCATACAGTAAATACATCTATGAGTTGGATGGTTTGGTCGTGAAGCTTCCATCGTTCTTCTGAATGACATCATCGGCAAAATCTTCAATAGAAGTGAAGTGTTTGAATTTCTCTACATATAGCTAACAGTTAAACCTTAAACCTGTCAATATGAACCAATCAACATCGAGGTCTACAGGACAAGCAGTGAACCATATGTAGAGAAATTCGAACATTTAACTTCTGCTTAAAGTTTATGCTGATGATGTCGTTCAGAAGAATGATGAAAGCTCCACGACCAAACCATCTATCTCAGAGAACAAAACTCCACCGAAATCATTGACCTGAGCTACAAACCTTCTCAGTAAATACTTCATTTACAAAATATTCATCAATTATCTTAGACTTTGTTATTCTTTCGTTTCCACACTAATCATTCTCTGTTCTAGTTCTCTTTTCTTTGATCTTCTTAACCTTTTACCTCCAAGTATTTCATCTCAGGTTAATGATAAATACAACTTATATCTGTCAAGATCGACAGCACATACCACAGTCTAGTTTAGATGGACTCATGAATTCATCTGTTAAAATTTCTTAGATTCATCAATGTTGTCCAAAACGCATTTTGAATAATTATAATTTCAATTCCTTAATATCCCACGTAATAAGCATACAAATGAAATCAAGCTAGTTAATTATCGCAATGAATTCGTACAATCATCTATCCAATCATCTAAATCCAAAAACCTATAACATTAACTTTTTGAAATAATTATCTTAATCTCTTTAAACTTATTTTAGACTCCTTATGTGGACGGTCCATGGGTGAACTCGAGTAAGCTCTAAGAAGCTCAGAAACAGCCGAAGATATTCCATCCAATTATCTTTCGGAAGAATATTTCAGAATCCCTACGTGTAGCTTCCCTATTGGACAAATGCTAAGAACCCAATGTGTGCAGATTAGGTAACTAAAATGATGATTTTGTTTTTACTAAAAAAACTATAAATATCTGAAAGTTTTCTACCATAATCACAATTGATTGATCACTGGGTGGTGATCAATTTCATGCTTGTCTAGTCCTTATTAGTGCAGATCGAATGCTATCGATCGTGTTGCAATGTGGCCACCAGTCTAGGTGACTCGACACTGCGGGGTCTATGTATTGAGATTTTAGATGGTAGTTGGAGGTAGTCAACAGGAAACCCTGCACCCAGGTTTCGTGCTACTTGGCACTCGTCAGCAAGGTGTACCTGTAATCTTGAGGGAACTGGTGCTCCCTGGCCGATTCGATCTCGTGTCACCCAGCTTCATAGTCAGAGACGTTACCACTGAGCTATCCGAGCCGTGACTAACCTCCTGTAGGACTAAGATGTAATCAATTGTGATTACATCTAAAGTTTTCTACCATAATTTACACTATTTAAAATAACATTCCTTTCACATATCTTCTATTTTCTCATTTTGTGACTTGAGAGGGTTCTAGCGTTCAAGTGCTCAAGTAATACGCGATATATTAAAAATCTAAGCTCTAGATATAAAACTCATCTCATTACCATTATGTAGTTGACATTGTCTGAGCTATAGGAAAATCAAATGACCTTATCATCCGAATAAAGCCAGAACAAATATTCTTGCAGAATAGTATGAATTCACTTAATTTTGATGTTTCTTGTCAGCTGTTTACAACCACTGATATGTAATAGAATTTTACATTGAGATAAGAAATAGTATGAAACATTTGAGATAAGTGAATGTAAAGGATTAGAATGAAAAATGTTATCAATGAAAACTATATATATGCAAGAACAGGTCATAGGTTATTAGGTGTTAGAATCAAAGAAACGTTACGGATGGATGGTGTAGTAGCTGAGTAGAGTTCATAAATTGTGTGATAATTTTAGAGGTAATAAAGGATTCATGGAATTAAAAACTGATAAGATGGGTTACGTAATATTTGAATTGGATTAGAAGAGTTCACATAATTTAAGAGGATCAAGTGAGTGGAAATGTGTGAATACATAAATCCGATTTAAGTTTTTTTGTCATGATCGCGTCAGCAAAACGGAGAGCAGCCATACTTCTTTGTCTGCTGATAATTTTAAAATCGTGCGGGATGTCGATTTTATGACCGATGTCAAGTAAATGCCGAGCTATTGCACTATTAAGAGCCCTAGTCCCTCACAGCCTCAAGTTCTTTGGAATATGCTCAGAAATGCGAACATGCACACCTTATCATTAAATCTAATGTTTAATTCTTCTAATTGAAGTAACATCTAGTAGTCTTTGATGTTTCAAATGAAAATTTAGTTATATATATATAATATCTAAGGAAGAATGCAGCTGTGCCACTGTAACCTAATCCCATCCAAATCAGTGGGTGAAGAAAGATTTAAGATTTTTTACCGTCGTAATCGTATATATGAGCAATCCATAACAGAATCCTAAGAATTATTTTTCTGGTCTGAGAATAGTCCGATTATTCTGTAATAGATAATGCCTAAAATTCGTTCATTTCTCCTAGAGTATGCTTTCTTCCAATAAACCTTAACTCAACCCGCGGATCTGACGACGATATATATATATATATATGCTGATGAGCGGCGTATGCTCCTTCACGAGGAGTAACAGGCGTAGCTGTTCAACTGTATATATATGTTCCAAGTGTGCACCTATGCAAAATTGTACACCATTTGAGTGAAATAAAAGTAATTAATAACTATCATACAAAAAAAGTCACGTTTGACAGTAAAGATATACAAAGTCCCACTATCTAACTCTCTATAAAATGATTGTTTATAATTATAGTTATTAGATAGTAAGTATAAATAAACAATTCTTAATAAGTTTTAAAAGTAAAGGATACGATAGAACATACAAGGCACAACATAACAACACTGTTAAAATAAATAAAGTAACTCAATTGTCGGTTAAAGAGTAATGATACTAGACGATAATAATCAACAACAACAACAGCAACAACAACGAAAAGAAAAAGAAAAAGAAGAAGAAGACGAAGAAGAAGAAGCACTAACACATATACATTTCAATAAACACAAATTTAAAAAAAAAGAACAACCTTCAACTAAGTAATAAAGATGACTACTAGATGACTATTAGAGTGTTATAAGTTGAACATAAATATTGTGGTTATTTATAAGTGAACAATCTGGACTTTTTTTTCTTTATGTATTTTTTTGTTGGTTGTTTTATTTCAGTACATTTCTTTGCTACGATTTTTTCTCTCTCTCTCTCTCTCTCCCATTTAAAGGTAATAAAATCGTTTATATAAAATAGAAAACTGTTACTTGTTGGGATTAATACTAATACTACTACTACGACTGCTACCACTACCACCACCACTACTACTACTACTACTACTACTACTACCACCACCACTACAACCACCACCACCACTACTACTACTACCACTACCACTACTACCAACACTACGACTACTACTACTGCCAACACTACTACTACCACTACCACTACCACCACCACTACAACCACCACCACTACTACTACTACTACTACCACCACCACCACTACAACCACCACCACCACTACTACTACTACCAACATCACTACTACTGCTACTACCACTACTATCACTAATAGTAATAATAATAATAATGATAGAAGAAACATATTCCTAATTAAGATTAAAGGTAACTTTCTATTTCTACAGTATATATTACAATCTATAAAACATTTATCTTGTCAAATATATAACTGTCGGAAAACATTAAAAAAAAATCACTGATTAAACTAAATAATGTTAATATATAAATATTTATATCTTTGTATCTATGTAACATGGATTATTTTCATGATGAGATAATGGAGAAGATTTTATTGTTTAGATGAATGATTTTAATAGAGTTTTGTTCTTTGAACTAAATGGTTTGGTTGTAGAGTTTTCAGCATTCTTATGAATGATATCATCAGTATAAATTTCAGGTAAAAGTGAAATGTTCAAATTTCTTTATATATGCCCTCAAAGACCCTGGTACGTCTGAGAGTGGGGAGAGTCAGCTCTCCCTCTCGAAATGCTCTCACATTATCATGTGCATACAACCACTGATAGGGAAGTCCTACACTCTGTCTTATCACCACACATAGGTGTTGTTTACGAAGTTGAGACGATGAAAAGCGAATGTACGGCCCTTTAACTAAATTTGAGGACACAGAGAGTCCACCTAAGGAAAACCCTGATTCCAAATCAATGGTGTACACGAGTTCTAGGATCATGAGGGAACAAAAAGCGTATGGTCACCGACTACCATGGGACTGCATCTCCTTACGTTGCTCCACTACTTTGTGGACTAAACCTTTAGGTCTAAGGCTCTGGGTGCAGTCCCTTAATTAAACCACCTGCTTCTGTCTGGGAACATGAGCAGTATCACAACCCACACACAAATCAAGTGACCTGTGTGACATATATGTATTCGGTGCTCCTTTGTACCAATATTTATATGTTTAGATAAATAAATCGAGGAAAAATTGTCAAATCATATTATGCACAAGCAAGTGGCTATCAGGAGTCGATAGCTAAGTCGATAACGTGATGGCGTTTGAAACGACGATACTGGCTTCCAGTCCCAGAGTGAAAATCAACATTCAGATGTAGGCACATCTAGCTGACGAATCCAAAATAGAACGAAACGCTCATCAAACTGGATTCCACTGCTAGCGACTATCCATCTTTGCTTAGAAAACTTGTGACTTCAGGCTATATCGAGGCAATCCGCATAGCATGCACATATGCCAATAAGAGACTGATTAACTGCAGTCCTAAATTACAATGAGAAGATACAAGTAAAACAACACCAAGTGAATTTAAACTTCACCCCATTGCACAAGCAGGTGGCTATCATGACTCAGTAGTTAAATTGATAACGCGATGACATTTGAAGTGAACGGTTCTGGGTTAGAGTGTATGAGTTAAGATCATCTCTGGAATGCAGGTAGTATTTATGATTCTTATAGTATAAATTGGGAAAAAGTAGTTTGAAAGAGAATACCAATTCACTGATTGAAATCAGGCGTCACGACACCAAGTGAATTTATATACAAATTTTGTTTATCAGTCAATAATCAAGAAGTTCTCATTTAATAATAAGATCACCATAGAAAACTTGGAAGCACTGGACGGCCGTTTTGTCATAATATGAGACTCTTCAGCAGTGCGCATCCTCAATTTTTTTCTCTTTAAAATGACATCATCACTTTTGAAGTACAGTAAAACGAAATTTTTCCAAGTCATAAACAAAGATCATTTATCGAACTAATACAATCTGGTGAAGTATTACTAACACTAAATATCTAATGATATGGAGAATGTAGTTCCGGTGAAACTATCACTGTAACAATTTTCTAAAGAATCTCAAAAACCAGTTAATTTTCTCTTAATTTACACTTTTTTTTTTACATATTTCGATAGTTTGATCAAATAGTGACTGGCTTCAAGAGGTATTTCCTAGAGTTCTGTTGAGAAGTCGTGACCAGTGAAATTCAACTGAGTCTGTTGTGAAATTGTAACTCATTGAAAACAATGGTGGATGTGTCACTCCATTTCGTGGAGTAGTTGACTTTAGATATTAACGCCGTTGGATAATGGCAGGCTCAATGTTCTAGAGGTTATGAGCTGGCGTGCAGGACTGATAGGTCCTATGTTCGAGGCAAGATCGTGGATGTGCAGTGTTGAGGAGTCCTGCAATAAAACGAGTTGGCAGTCCAGTTCATTCAGGCTTTCCATGATTGTCTACCTTCAATTGACTCATGATCTCAACTATTGAAAATACTACAATATCCACAAAAAACCTCTTCTGATATTAAAAACCTAATTCTATCTTTTATAAAATAAGATCAGTTACATGATAAATTGAACGTTTATTACATAAGGTGTATTATTGTTTAAAATTGATCAGTTTTTGAGTTTAAAAAATATAAGTGACGTTTATATCATCATATAGCATTAAATGAAACACTGTTTGCCCCCAAATGCCCTAGTATGGCCGAGAGTGAGGTTGGCCTGCCCTCCCTCTATAAATGTTCTCACACGGCCACGCGTATATAGACTCTGCCAAGGAAGTCCTACTCACTGCCTTCTCGTGGCGGGGGTGTTGTTTACGAAAATGAGAGGAAAAAATGTCTGGCGCTTTAACCGGATTCCAAACCAATGGTGCACATGGGCTCTGTTATCCTGCGGGAAAAAATGGCGTATGAACCAATCGTTGATGACCGGCTACCATGGAACTGCATCTCCTCATGATGCTTTACTGCCTTGTGGGTCAGATCCTTAGGTCAAAGCCTCGGGGTGTGGCCCTCTAAGAAAACCACCTGCTTCGGTTTGGGCACCCAGGCTGTATCACAGCCCACACACAAATAAAATGAAAATGACTTTTGTGTGGCACATATATATTTGGTGCCCTCTTAGGGGGGAGGTAATAGTCATGTAATACAAAAATATAAAACAAATTTCATTTATTCTGCTGTATTTCTATAATCCATAGTTTAACCGGGTATGATGGATTTGTATTGATGAAGTTCTTTTCTCTTAATTGGATAGTTTAATCCATTAAAATCATCTGTCTGAGTTACAACTCTTCTCCACTGGGTATGTATGCTTTAAATATACTAATAAGCAAATTATAAACAAATAGTAAACCATTCACTTAGTATTGTTTTACTTGAATCTATCCATTGATGTTTAGGACTGCAATTGATCAGTCTCTTATTAGCATATGTGCATCCTGTGCGGATTGCCTCAATATCCCTTCAATTTACAAGTACATGCATCTCAGAGAGTGATCAATTTCACTCCTAAATTATCAATGGGAAGATTCAAGTAAAACAATACCAAATGAATTAAACTTCATCCCATTGCACAAGCAAGTGGCTATAAGGAGTCAGTAGCTAAGTGGATAACGTGATAAAGTTTGGAGAGAACAGTACTGGGTTCAAATCCTAGAGTGAGCATCAACTTTCAGATGTAAGTACATCCAGCTGAAAAGTGTCCAACTAGGATGAAACGCTTATCAAACTGGATTCCACTGTTAGCCACTATGCATTTTTGCTTATAAAATAGTAGACAAGTTTCAATTGAACTTTATTGAACCATATTTTTATCATAGATATTTTCACCAACTTTTCTTTCCTTAAATGACAGATATTTGATTGTATATATTCCATTCATTTCAAATTTTAATCTAAACAAACTCTTATCTTTACTTTGGATAGAAAGAATTCACATAAGATGTTTATTGAATATAATGAAGGATAAACTATGATAATATAAGTAAAAAGTCAAGATAAACCCTTTTAAAAATACTGTAACTGCTAGATGAAGTATCATTCGAAAGTGAACTAGTTCAATAAATGTGTTTGATGATTTGTTAAGTTGAAATAATTACTGCTTGATCTTTACTAACGAGACTGCCGGTCTCAAGCCCGAGTCAAGTAAGAGGATTGAGTATGGGTTTCAGTAACTCCATCCCGTAGAAAAAAATCTTGGTAAAAAAACACCAAACAGACTTAAAAAATTACATCATTTAAACTCTGCCTTTCGAGTTCAAGGAAGAATTATGACGACTCATGATGACAAACAAGATTCTTCAGAAGTAATGAGGCTGATGCCCCTTCTAACAACCAGAGCAACAATTAATATAGGTACATGGAACGTCCGGACAATGTGGGAAACTGGAAGGACCAGTTAAATAGTAATGGTAATGAGGAGATACAATCTGGCAGCACTCAGAAGTCGTAAAATCTATGAGATCCAAGCTGGAAAACGAAGAATAGTTAAGGGAGAGGTGCTGCTGTACTCTGGTCACGAGGAGGAAAATGTTCTGAAGAACATATGAAACTCAAAACAACTGTCAACCAATATCAAAGCCACAATCTTCAATACAAATGCCAAGACAGTTCTACTATACGGAGCTGAAACTTCGAGAACTAACAAAAATATCATCAAAATGGTACGAGTATTTATAGATAGCTGTCTATGTAAGATACTCAATGCCCATTGGCCGGATAGCATCAGCAACAGCCTACTATGAAAGAAAACAAGCCAGATTCTAAATGAAGAGGAAATCAGGAAAAGTTGCTGAAAGTGGAAAGAGCATACATTTCAGAAATCACCAAACTGCATCACTAGGCAAGGCATAACTTGGAATCCTGAAGGAAAACGAAAAGGAGGAAGATCAAGGGACATAATACATTGAGAATTGGAAGCAGACATGAAAAGGATGAATATCACCTGGAAACAACCGTTAAAGGTTGTCCAAGACAGAGAATGTTGATGGTTGGCCTACGCTTCTCCATGAATGTTAACAGGCATAACTAAAGTAAGTCTTCAGTAACGTAAAAACTCCATAGTCATATGGTACATTGGAAAATTTCACAAAGAAATTTATGTTCCACTTCAAAACAGATTTACTTTAAAAAAAGATAAACAATTGTGTATTGGGTTAGCGTTTAATCGATCAGAATATAATGGAATAGCAACACATCAGCTAACAAGTTTACACTGTCTTAACGATCATTTCATTGTAAGATTTCTATTGTTTCCAGTTGCATAGAACCATTTACTAAAGATTATAAAACACTTAAAATTAATTAATAATTGGACCACCATGGAAAACCTTAAAGCACTAGACTGCCGTTTCCTCCTATTGTGGAACCTTTCAGCACTGCGCATCCACGATCCTGACTTGCTAGATTTAAACCCACGATCTATCAGTCTCGCGAGCGAGCGCTTAACCTCTACACCACAAAGCCGGCCGGCATTCAATGGTGTTAATGTCTAACTTCAATTAATCCACCATTGTCATCAGTAAGTTAATATCTCACAACAGACCCAGTTGAACTCTAATGGTCACTACTTCTCATTAGAACTCTAAGAAATACCTCTTGTAGCCAGTCAATAGTGAGTACATGTTGATTAATAACAGAAGGGGTTTTGTAGATATTATAGTAACTTTAATGTTTGAGATCATGAGTCAGCTGAAGCAAGACCACCATGGAACATCTGGATCCATGATCTCAACCTTTAAAATTACTATAATATCTACAAAACCCCTTCTAATGTTTTGTAACTGTTGAAATCGATTGATTATTGAAAACATTTTAGCTAGTTCAGCATAAAAGATGTTTTACAATGAATATAATGAAATCAGTTTCATTCTATTTCCATGATTCTCATAGAATTCTAATAATACGTATCTTTATTAATCTTTAACACATTATATATTGAGATGAAATTATTTCATTAGTTGAATAGTTTAAACCATAGCAATTAGTTATTCACTTGGCATTGTTTTACTTGAATCTAACTATTGATATTTAGGACTTCAATTAATCAGTCTCTTAATGGCATATGTGCATGCTGTGCAGGTTGCCTCGATATTGTCTTAATTCACAAGCATCATAAGCAAAGACGGATAGCGGCTAGTAGTGAAATCCAAAATGCACGTTTCGTCCTATTCAGGACTCATCAGCTGGACGCACCTGCATCTCGGGTTCGAGTCCCCGAGAGAACATCAATTCTAAGACGCAGGTACATCCAGCTGACAAGTCTCAAATAGGACAAAACGCTCATCCTAAGTTCCACTGCTAGCCACTGTCCATCTTTGCTTATAACAGTTCATTTTTTGCTGGAGTTTGTGTTGATGATGTCGTTCAGAAGAATGACTAAAGCCCCACGACCAAACCATTCAACTGAGAGAACAAAACTCCATCAAAATCATCCATCTGAGCTACGAATCTTCTCCACCATCATATAACAGTTCGTATTTGACAGTTTTTTTACTCGCTATGCCAAAAAGCATTCGATTTTATTCAGGTAAATGAATCATATATGGTTTCATCTTATGAAGCTGACTGAAAGATCAAATTACTCAATAACAAAAATTGATTTAAGTTTAGAAATATAAATGAATTATGTGAATTAAATTAGACTCCTCTACTGAATACTGGTTTCAAAAACTTTAGCGAAATTTCATTAAAAACGAAATAAAAGGGTCATGTATTTATCACTTTAAAATTTCCACCCTAAATATCAGTTTTAGATTTCAGCCTCAGTTTGGAAAGGAAAGGAGGCTTGACGGTCTGTGTTATTCCTGGCCATCATGGTCTTTCAATTGATCCAATACTTTATATTTTAAAAAGTTGACAGATGGAGTTTTAATCACGTATTGAGTTAATGAATTCCACCTGTTCATGATTCGATGGGAAAGTCGATAGTTAGCTGACAAGTAATTTATTCTGATCTTATGAACATTTTTGGAGTATCCTCATAAATTCTACTGTTTTGGAAGACAAGAGTAATATGGGCGATATATATATTCCATGGTAGAAAAAGATTTGAAGGTGTTCAGTATTTAGAGGAAAGTAAATAAAAATCTCTGATTCCAAACCACTGTTCCACGATTCAACCAACCAATCAATCTACTTACATTCTACGTATTTGCCATGTATATCAACTAATGATTTATCTAGTTTCTTTCTTTTTCCAAGTTTTTAAACGTGAAAGTTTGTTTACAATGTCTAAGCAACAAACTATTGTAGTGAAGCAGAACACAAGTGAGGACAACCGAATTGTATTCAGCACAACATTACAGAGTTACTTGGTAAAATAGAAAAACCATACTATGACACTTAATCTGCAAAATGTTCAATCATTGTCTCGAACTTCATTGTTCTTGCATTCCCATACTAATTGCTTTCTATTCCCGTTCTTCCTTTCTTAATCTTCCCCATCTTCTGCTTCCAGACATTACATTCTTGACTCGCATTATATACTACTTATATCAATATAAGTAGCACGCTCTACACTATCTCTAATCTAGACAATAATGCATTAACATTAATGTATGCACTTGACTAGGTACTTAGTTGATCTCAATGTAAAGTATAACTGATTGTTTACAAAGCTCAACAGTCATTTATTTGAAAGTGTAGCTGAATAATGGTGATATTAGCCTGACAAAACTATACATTTCTTTTCTGATTTGTACTAACAATGATCAAAACTAAGTTTACGGATCATAATCTAAATCAATATTTATCGAACCAATATGAGATCAGATGTATATTTTAAAGATATTGAAATTTATGAACTAAACGGTTTAATTGAAAAGTTTACATTGTTGTTCTGGATAGTTTGATTAATTTAAATAAAAATTTTAATCGTTGGGATCATGAGTTAATTGAAGCTAGGATACGATGAAAAATCTGGAAGCACTGAACTGCCATTTCCTCCTATTGTCAGACTTCTCAGCAGTGCGCATTCACAACATCGTCTAGCGAGATTGAAATCCACAACATATCGGTCTCGCACTCAAACGCTTAACCTCTACACCACTGAAACGGTCGGCAACCAACGGTGTTAACGTCTAACTTCAACTAATCCACGAAATTCAGCGACACATCCACCATTGTCTTCAGTGAGTTACTATTTCACAACAAACCCCGTTCAACTCTAATGGTCAATACTTCTCACCAGAACTTCAGGAAATATCTCTTGGAGTCAATCACTAGTGAGCATTTGTTGCAATATCTAAAGAACAAATGACCCTTTATCTAGACAATAATGCATCAACAAATAGAAAATTGCAGATAGAAGTTAAGCATTCGTGAGCGGACCGATATGTCGTGGTTTTGAATCCTGCGAGGCGGTATCATGGATATGCACTGCTGAAGAGTCCCATACTAGGACGAAAGAGCCGTCCAGTGCTTTCAGGTTTTCCATGGTGGTCTAGCTTCAACTGACTCATGATCCCAACGATTAAATTTTTTATTTAAATTAATCAAACTATCCAGAACAACAATGTAAACTTTTCAATTAAACCGTTTAGTTCATAAATTTCAATATCTTTAAAATATACATCTGATCTCATATTGATTCGATAAATATTGATTTAGATTATGATCCGTAAACAAGTGAAATTACTATAATATCCACAAAATCCATTTGATATTAATGAACATATGTTCACTAGTGACTGGCTTCAAGAGGTATATCCTGGAGTTCTAGTGAAAAGTAGTGACCAGTGGATTTCAACCAGGTCTGTTGTAAGATAGTAACTCACTGATGACAATGGTAAATAAGTCGCTCATTTTCGTGGATTAAAATACAAATAATAAAAACAGGACGAAAGTCCACCAACTGGAACATCAGAACCAAATCAGATTAACATTTATACAATGATTTCAATGTTTTTACTTTTATTCATAGTAAGTCTTAATTATATTATTCAGAATGATAATAAGAACTCTCTTCAAAAGAAATTCTCAAGACCAAAGGAGAAGAAGCCGATCAAAGAACACATTATGCTGAGAAATGGAGACAGACATTAGAAGAATGAACAACAATTGGACGGAACTAGAAAGGAAGGTCCATGACAGAGTGGGTTGTAGAACGCTGATTAGTAGCCTATTGCTCCAGTGGGAATAACAGGTATAAGTAAGCAAAAGCAAAGTCTTCAAAAGAAGTAATGCCTACATTAACAAAAAAAACATTTATTTGATCTACAGATGTTCTCCATAGATTTCAAATCTGTACAACTTTACATTTTGAATTAACTGAAAGTATTGAATTATAAACTCCGTGTGTATCTCTTCTAGAGTTACTGCCGGTCCCTAGCCCCGATAAAGGAGGAGGGTTGGATATGGGGATAGCGACCCCATCTCATAGAAAACTAACTCGCTAAATAAACGCTAATCAGAAAATTGAATTATAATTTGTATACGATGAACATAACAAGCAGTTAACATTGTCTATGGTTTCTATACATCTGATATTTGTAAGTAATAGAAACATGCTATTTTACTACTGAGTTAAGCATACTGATCCTATTATTCAGAATAATATCGTTTTTTTCATAATGATGACAATGTAAGGCTGAGACAGGAAATGATCTAGTTTGTTTGAACAAAAAAAGAGAAGAAACTCATTATTAATTCATTTTAAGATGTATACCGTCAGCTTTAGGTACGGATAACTTTTATAAGATGGTGATTAGAGATAGTCAACAGGAAATCCTGCACCTAGATTTCATACTACTTGGCGGTCATCAGCAAGGTATACCTGTAATCTTGAGGGAAATGATGCTCCCTGACGGATTCGGTGTCGTTTCACCTAGTTTCATAGTAAAAGGCGTTACTATTGAGCGATCCGGGTCACTATTGACCTCCCGTAGAACTGAGATCTATTTAAAATTGATTAATCGCTGGGTGGTGATCAATAGTATGTATTTTGGGTCGAATCCATCAGGAAGCATCAGACCCCTCAAGATTGCACGTACACGTTACTGAGAGTCACCTAGTCATCGATCAGTATTAATATACCTAAGAGAAATTGTTTTGTTATCACAAAAAGTATAGTTTTACAATAAACTATAACTAACAAATATTAATAATAAATTGTCATTTGTGACTTTAATATCTCCATTCATCGAATCTCTCGAGGCGGGATCGTATATGCGCATTTCTAGGGAGTCCCAAAATAGGACGAAACGCTCGTCCAGTACCTCCAGGTTTTCCATATTAAAATAATAAAAATCCCACAATTATTGAGCATACATCATACCGACAAATACTGTTTCGATTGAATTCATCGAATTCTGTCAATTTCGTCTAACAACTTAATAAAAATATTAAATTTCATTCATTGAGATCATGAGTCAATTGAAGCTAGACTACTATGAAAAACTTGGAAGCATTGGACAACCGTTTTATCCAATTGTAAGACTCCTCAGCAGTGCGAATCTACGATCTCGCCTCACGAGATTTGAACGCAGGACCTATCGTTCTAGCACGCGAACGCTTACAATAGAAAACAACATATTAAACGATACAATAAAACGTAATCAGTATAAAATATAAAAAGAAACAATACTAATAAATGTTACTTTTCATGTTTCTTTAACCCATAAAACAAATTGTTCATGTTGTAAACTACATGGAAGAATGTATGTAGAAGATTTTTTTTGTTATATGTATCCTTATTCATCAAGTAAGTAAACAGTAATGAATAACAAAGATTCTTTTGTTTTCATTCATTGAACCCCACCCCACCCCAACAACAAAATAACATTTTTTTTTCTAGATATGTATATATATTACTTACTTAGTTACTTATGCCTATTCCTTTCAATAAACCATAGGCTGCCAACTAGCACATAGTTAACATACATATTATCTACATATATATATATATATATATATATATATATATATACAAATTATCATGTAAATTGTGGTATATATGCATATTAAGAATGTTTTAATTTACAACTATATAAAGACTAATCTACATATTACTACTTGATACCTTCATTATAATTGAATAAACTACAATTACATAGTTACAAGTAAACTAGAATAATAAAAAAGAAAAAAAGAAAAAAGAAAAAAAGAAAAAAGAAAAAAAGAAAAAAGAAAAAAAGAAAAACTGACATCTGAGAATTGTAATCAAGGATAAAATCTAATAACAATTGTTATCCTTTTTTTAACCATAATATCAATGATATTTGTGACCATTATTATCAAATTAGTTTCAACAATCTGTATACATGTATGTGTATATATGTAATGCGTGTTGTTCATCGGTGAATTGATGGCGCCAATCATAAAATTCTTTATATTATCAAAGTGTTATGTAGTAAGTAGTATGTGAAGATTGTATTTTTTTAATTTTTATTTCTTTGTATGATTCGTATGTCGTTCATAGTTGTTCATTGTGTCATTTACATGATTAGTTTCTTTTTTTTCCCATTTCTTCTTATTATTTTTTCTTTCTTTGTTTTCTTTTTGCCAACATTAGTTCAGAGAAAAAAAAGACCCAAGAACACAATTGTATTCAAGTTATGTATCTATGTCAAATAATAAAATAGCAAAACTTATACAGCAAAGTTAAGGTTAAGAACAAAACAAAAGGAAAAGAATAGATAGTGAACAATTGTTCAGAAGGTACTCAGTTAACAACCATCATATCAAGTAAAAAAAAAAAAACAAGAACATTTTAAACAATCAAAGTTAAAACATTGTGACTATGAAGAAAATTTTCACGTAATTACATATATGTTATTCTATTTAATTAGGTAATAGAATGGAATATTGTTACAGCATAATTATGAATCTGAAATGCTTGAATACATTTGTTCCTATTAGTTTGCTTATGAATGATTCTACATGTACCAATATAGTTTCGGCAAATTTATTTTCAATCATAATAACACAATTATTATATCAATTAGAAAGGGGTATTATGGATAATATAGTAGTTACATGGTTGAATTCATGAGTCATTTAAAGTTGAACCACCATGGTAAACCTGAAAGAAATGGAAGACCGTTTCGTTCTATTGTGGGACTTTTCAGTAGTGAACATCCACGATCTCGCCCGCCGGATTCTAACTCAGAACCTACTGGTCTCATGTGCGAACACTTAACCAGTAGATCACTGAGATGGCCGAGATCCAACAGTGTTAATGTCATCTACCATTGTCTTCAGTGAGTTACTACCTCACAACAGACCCAGTTGAACTCCACTAGTCACTGTTTCTCACTAGAAAGAAATGATTATAGGTTTTCCATAACGGCCTAGCTTTAATGAACTCATGAATTTAAATAATAAACTACAAAATTATTTATTTTTAAAAGAGAGTATTTTCTATTCAGACATGTTACATAGTTTATTCATATAAAATGTGTAAAAATGGATAGTAGAAAGCAATGGAATCTAGTATGCGCATTTCTTCCTATTTGGAGCTCATCAGATGGATGTAACTATATATCAGAGTTGATGTTCACTGTGGAACTCCAACCCAGTAGCGTTCACATGAAACGCCACCGCGTTATCCACTTAGTTACTGAGTTCTGATAGCCATTTAATTGTGCAATGAGGCGAAGTTTAAATTCACTTGGTATTGTTTACCTGAATCTTCCCATTGATGTTTAGGACTGCAATTGATCAGTCTGTTATTGGCGCATGTGAATGCTGTGCTGACTGCCTCGACATTGCTTTAAGTTACAAGCTTCATAAGCAAAGATGGATAGGAGTTAGCAATGGAATTCAGAACGTGCATTTCGTCCTATATGAGATGCAGGTACGCCCAGTTGACGAGTCTCAAATAGGACGAAACGAAGGTCCTGAATTCCACTAATACATACTATCCATCGTTACATATTTTGAGGCGTTATTTTGAAAAGAATAAAGTTTAAAAATGAAGTAAGTTAGTTAATTTTTGTTTAAAACAAAACATTCAACTTTCAATTGTTTGATTGTTTTTTTTGTTTTGTTTTAAAACACAATGCTATTGTTCTTCATCTTTGATTGACCTTAAAAGTGTAGAGAAGTTGTATATTCAGTCTGATGTTGTTGTTGTTGTTGTTTATGTTGAACAATATGTCATTATTAGTGTCAATCAACCAAATGAATAAAAGGTCAACTACATGTAGGAACATAAATGTTTCTTTAACTAATTGTACTTTGATCAATCATATGTCTTAAGAAACATATATACAGTTTTGTTCATTGACTTGTAGTATTGTAGTAAAGAAGAACACAGGTTAGGACAACCGAATTATATTTAGCACAACATTACAGAGTTACTTGGTAAAATAGAAAAAACATACTGCGAAATGTTCAATCACTGTCTCGAACGTCATTGTTCTTGCATTGCTTTCTATTCCCGCTCTTCCTTTCTTGATCTTCCCAATCTTCTGCTACCAGACATTACATTCCTGACTCGTGTCATATACTACTTATATCAATATAAATAGCACACACCACAGTATCATACATTAAAAGAAATATCTTATACAATGGGAATGACTAAAACTTCTTTCGAATCTAAAATTGAATGTTTCTATGTAAGACAAATTTGTGCGTGTAAATGATGATGAAAACATGTTGTTGTTGTTGTTGTTGTTGCTTCTAGACTAACAACCGTATATTTAGGATTAACTGTTTGGTTTGTATATCAACTCAATATGTTTGAAATATAATGATTCATATTGCAGAGGCTGAGATTGGTGTTTCGGACTCTAACAGTTAGGGTTAGGCAGGAAGCAGGACCGATAAAAAGATTCTAGCCTGTTCGTACGAGTTTTCTACATCATTAGTCCGGTGGATAAATGATTGTTCTCTAATTGGCGGTATCATTACGTCAAATATTAATAAGGTACAAGGTTACAAGTTATAGCATTAACAAAAGAATTATGGAGGTCATTATCATGATTTTTAAACTTTATTTGAATATAATCTGCATTTTCGAATTTCCAACAAGCGTAATGTAAATCTTCCTCAAATCATTCGTCGGCTCAGTGATCTCGAGGTTAAGCATTCGCTCGTGAGACCGATAGGTCCTGGGTTTGAATCTCGTGAAGCATGATCGTGGATGCGCTGTGGTAAGGAGTCCCACAATATGACGGAACGGCCTTCCAGTGCTTTCAGGTTTTCCACAGTGACCTAGATTCAGCTGACAAGTAATTTGTTCTGGGCTTATAAACATTTTTAGAGTATCCTCGTAAATGCTCTGTTTTGAAAGACAAAACAGATAAGGGCATATCAGTTGTAAATTTATTACTAAGTAATTGGAAATCTGTAATCAACTCACTTCTAATTCTTCAATAATGACAACGGGAATTGGTGTAGCTCACTCAGTCGAGCATCATACGAGCGCTTCACTATTCCGAAATTCAGCTAAGTTACTGTTCTATGAACTTTTTCTCAAATCTCACTGTCTTTTATTAATCAGAGGCTAACCGCTTGTATTAATCACTCAAGTTTAGGACGCACTAATACTATATACAAAGTCAAAAACCATTGAGCGTCAACATAACCAAAGTCCCTACATATTGATCATCAAGTTCTAAAACCTTTGGCGGCTATTCAATATTCTCGTATATATTGGTGATAAACCATATGTAATGACCAATAAATGAGATCAATAATTCAATATAATATCGACAAATCTCTCTATAAGTAAATCATAAGTATTATTAGCGTTAGAACATTATCCATAGTGCCTATTTTCTTTTCTTTCTTGTTACATAATACCATTAAGCTATTTGAACTTCAGACAACTTCTAGGTTTGTCTTATCTTCTGAAAAAACCAGACATTATCTTGGGCGTCAGTTTAGTTGGTTAAAGTCAGTTTAAAAAAAAGAAGAAAAACCCATGATGTATCATCAAAACA
Organism: Schistosoma intercalatum; assembly: GCA_944470365.2. Classification (NCBI taxonomy): domain Eukaryota; kingdom Metazoa; phylum Platyhelminthes; class Trematoda; order Strigeidida; family Schistosomatidae; genus Schistosoma; species Schistosoma intercalatum. The sequence goes on along the minus strand of OX103727.1, from coordinate 41,424,601 downwards.
TATAAACCAGTATTATTCTCCTTTCATTTAATCAAACCAAATTGGGTTATTGTTTATAGAAAGTTTTATAGATTATATATATATATATATATATATATATATATATATATATATATATATATATATATATATATATTTTATTCAGTAACACGTACTTAAATGATTGCAGAAACAAATAGAATCAAATGATCCAATAAGAGTACTCACTTACTTACTTACGCCTGTTGCTCCGCGTGGAGGAGCATAGGCCGCTCACCAGCATTCTCCATCCAACCGTGTCCTCGGAAATTTTTTCAGTTCCTTCCAGTTGTTATTCATCTTTTTCATATCTGCTTTTATTTCCCGAAGTAATGTGTTCTTTGAACTTCCTCTCTTCCGCTTCCCTTCAGGATTCCAAGTTGGGGCTTGCCTCGTGATGCAGTTTGATGATTTGCGTAATGTATGTCCTATCCATTTCCATCGTCTTTTCCTAATTTTTTCTTCGGTTGGAAGCTGGTTTGTTCTCTCCTACAAAACGCTGTTGCTGATGGTATCCGACGAATGGATGTTGAGTATCTTGTGTATACAACCATTTATTAATACTTGTACTTTCTTGATGATGGTTGTTGTAGTTCTGCGAATTTCAGTTCCGTACAGTAGAACTGCCTTGACGTTCATATTGAAGATTGTGACTTTGATATTGGTTGAAAGTTGTTTTGAGATTCACATGTTCTTCAATTGTAGGAATGCGGCTTTTGCTTTGCCGATCCTCGACTTTACGTCTGCATCTGAACCTCCTTGTTCATCGATGATGCTTCCCAGATATGTGAACGATTCTACATCTCCCAGAGTCTCGCCACCAAGTGTATTCATTACATTGAATCAAAACGGAAGTAATCTTGAAAAAAACTCATAATGAGTAAATCAATCGAAAATTGACTTTTCTTTTCATCATATCATTAAGGTTTATTGAAACATTAGCCATACGAAAATCCAAACTCTATTTTATGTATCATAGTAAATTAATTTTTGAATTTGTGAGTCAATTGGATCCCAGCTTAATCGTCTAAATGTCAAGCTTTCGCGCACGAGACTGATAAATTCTGCGTTTGAATCTTGTTAGGTAAGGTCATGAATGTGCACTTCTGAGGAGTCCCATACTAGGATGAAACGTCCATCGAGTGCTTCTAGGTTATCCATGGTTGTCTAGTTTTAATTAATTCATAATCTTAACGATTAAGATATAAATTTATTATCAGTTATCTTATTTATTATTCTTCATCTCTTGGTCCAGTGTAAAGTTGACCAGTTTTTTAGATAAATAGTATGTATATGTATTTCATATTGGTCCACCAGGGTGCTTGGTACCTGTGTTGTTGCGCCACAGGATTGAGCTGTACTATTCAGATTTTAGCCTTAAAGCCTATACGGTATCTGGTTCTCCCATGAAGCGGGATTGAGCTGTACTACTCGGTTTATAAAACTTAAGCCTGGGTGGTGTCTGGTTCTCCTGTTAAACGAGGTTGAGCTGTACTGTTTGGGTTGTCACGTGATGGTCCGGATGGTGTCTGGTTTTCCTGAAAACCAAAGTAAAATTACCCTGGCTCACAAAGGTATATTATATAACTGTAAGTGTATTTCATATAAACAAAACGTTACTTAAATGGTAAATCAGTAAAAACAAAATGTTTCATTATTGAATATTCTATAAAGTGCACCGATTTTATTATGTGTTTATGACAAATCCTATTAATGAAAGAACAGATTTCCCTCATTAAAAGATAACTAGACAACGAAACGTGATATGTATACACACACGATTATTTGAATAATATCTCATATATAGATAGATGTAGTTCTGCTCTTCAACTGGCCATACCCTGTTGAAAACACCGGTTCTCGTCTGATCAACACAGTAAATCAATGTTGAACACGGTCAGCTCTTCACTGTAAAAACATAAATTTGGAAAAGAACAATATACATCACGTGAAGTGAATAAGTAGACCAAATTGTAAAGAATAAATAAGAAAAAAAGTACTAAAGTACCTTGAATTATAGCAACTATTTAAATTACTTAGGTCGATATTCAGACCGTAACTATGACGATATAAATTGATATATAGTAAGACACATATATAAAAGCCAGTAACATTCTAGTTCTCATTCAATTGCCAGTTAGTTTCTCACTACCAACTTATTCACATTTGCTCTATAATTCAATATGCGTGAAATTGTTCATATTCAAGCTGGTCAATGTGGAAATCAAATCGGTGCAAAGGTAAGCAATATACATTTACACTCATTTCTCAGTTTTGGGAAGTGATATCAGATGAACACGGAATCGACCCAACTGGCACTTATCATGGAGATTCCGATCTACAACTAGAACGCATCAACGTATATTACAATGAAGCAACTGGTGGAAAGTATGTGCCTCGTGCTATTCTCGTCGATCTGGAACCTGGTACGATGGACAGTGTGCGTGCCGGTCCATTCGGACAACTGTTCAGACCAGACAACTTCGTGTTTGGACAGAGTGGTGCTGGAAACAACTGGGCCAAAGGACACTACACTGAAGGTGCAGAGTTGGTCGACTCAGTTCTCGATGTTGTACGCAAGGAGGCTGAATCGTGTGATTGTCTACAAGGCTTCCAACTCACCCACTCTCTAGGAGGTGGAACAGGTTCCGGAATGGGAACACTACTCATCTCGAAGATTCGTGAGGAGTATCCAGACCGCATCATGAACACATTCTCAGTCGTCCCTTCACCTAAGGTAACACAACTTACCACTAAACATTTTTTCAGGTCTCCGACACAGTCGTCGAACCATACAACGCCACACTCTCTGTTCACCAACTCGTCGAGAACACCGACGAGACATACTGCATCGATAACGAAGCACTCTACGACATATGCTTCCGTACTCTGAAACTCACCACACCCACCTATGGAGACTTGAACCACTTGGTCAGTGCAACTATGTCAGGAGTGACTACATGTCTGAGATTCCCTGGTCAGCTGAATGCCGACTTGAGGAAACTCGCTGTGAACATGGTGCCATTTCCACGTCTACACTTCTTCATGCCTGGATTCGCACCTCTCACTAGTCGCGGCAGTCAACAGTATCGTTCTCTCACCGTTCCCGAGTTGACTCAACAGATGTTCGATGCGAAGAACATGATGGCTGCATGCGATCCACGACACGGACGATATCTCACAGTGGCTGCAATATTTCGAGGTCGCATGTCCATGAAGGAGGTTGATGAGCAGATGCTCAACGTGCAGAACAAGAACTCAAGCTATTTTGTTGAATGGATCCCGAACAACGTGAAGACGGCGGTGTGTGACATTCCACCACGAGGTCTGAAAATGTCAGTCACTTTCATAGGGAACAGTACAGCTATTCAGGAGTTGTTCAAACGTGTTAGTGAGCAATTCACAGCCATGTTCAGACGTAAAGCTTTCTTGCATTGGTACACAGGTGAGGGTATGGATGAGATGGAATTTACAGAGGCAGAATCAAATATGAACGATCTCCTGTGCGAATATCAGCAAACTGAAGCTGCAACTGCTGAAGAAGAAAGGGAATTTGAAAACGAAGAACATGAGGATGCATAAATTAATGAATCAGTTAGTCAAGTTTTCTGTTCTTGCCCTAATGTTTGTTTTTAATTTTAGACTATTTTTGTTTAACGATCATGTTGCCTATCACTGAAGTCCGTTGAACTACCTCAAAATATTTTTATTCACATTTGTTTTAACGAATCCTAATGCTACGTCATCATTCTCAAAACTGTTGGCGGTCAATAGTTAATCATTTACTTATTAATTTGAATGAGAATTAGTAAACGTTTAGACTGATAAGCTTAAGTATGTCGGATTAATCACCACTATGTAAAATGGAGGTTCGCATTCCCACTACAAAACTGAATAAATCGGTAGATATGTAAAGTGTAAGATACATGCTCATATTAATTTATGAATCCTGTGTATGATAAGTCAAGTGAATTATTATTAACAGTCGTCTATACAAAATAATTCGGATCTGTGGGCCAGACACTATCAGCATAACCTAATATGGAAGAGAACAGACCAGATTTGAGCGGAGGAAGAAATCAGGAAGAAGTGCTGGAATTGCATACGAAACACATTGAGCAAATCACCCAACTGTTTCACAAGGCAAACTCTCATATGGGATCCTCAAGGCCAAAGGAGAACAGGATGATTGAAGAACACATTACGTCGAGAAATGTAGACAAACATGAAAAGAATGAACATGAATTGGATAGAAGTAGAAAGGAATGCTCATGACAGAGTAGGTTGGAGAATGCTGGTCAGCGGCCTATGCTCGATTGGGGGTAACAGGCGTAAGTATGTAAGTATTCACAACTTTACATTACGAATGAAAAATTAAAAGATCAATTCATTCATCCATTTCAATGCATAAAGATAAGGAGGTTACATTTAATATGATTTGTAAATCAGTTCTAATACCAAGGTATTATCAGGAAATGTTCACCTGTCATAATGATAATACGTATTAAATTTACCATACTACTATAAATACTTTCTGATCTCTAATTTTTGAACCATAGTAAACAATAGCTCAATCTACGAACTGACAATAAAGTCATTATGACGTTTGCTTTACTCAAGGGTCACGTAATGTACACAGCTCGATTCAACATAAAGTTACTTGTAGCTCAAATAACCCAGTACATATATATCTTCGCTGATGTCGATCGGTGATATAATCTCCAACAACTGAAAGAGGTGCCCAACCATCCCTAGCAATATTAATGATGCTATTGTGGTGCACGCTATTTACGTCGTCAGTTATAAATAGTTTGTAACACTAAAGAGAAGCGGTAACCCTGACAACAGAAGACTGAGAAGATCAATTTGAACACAAAAGAGAAACAGAAATAGAAAAGAATTTCAACTTGGAAGAACCATACAGAATGTGAAGGATAAATTATGAAAATTCACAAATGAAATATTCGAAGTATAGTTCCCATATTTTATCAAGAGATTCTGTTATATAGTGCTAAAATACATTTGGTTGTTCCCACATGTATGCTTGTTTATTGTATTAACTAGGAATGCTTGGGGCCACATTTTTTCACCCCATATACACAAGCCAAGAAACTATTATAAATCAGACGGAAACACTGAGATCTGATATAGTTGAGTGACAACTAAGCTCGTATGGCTTTACTTAGTAACACAATATATATAAAAACAGAATTAAATGCTTGAGATTTTTAAGTAGCTAACACTACATAAACTTAAATGAACGTTGACAAGTAATATTTCTTATGAGCGGTGTGATAGCTCAAATAAATTCAGCCAGATAATCAACTGAATAATTTCGCCTTTCATTATCTTTTAAGCTACAGTGATTAAAACTAACTACTTTACACATCCGAACTATTTAGTCGCTATATCATATAAGATTCAAACGTAGAAACAAATATATAGATGTTTATAATCAGAGAGGGGTTGAAGTTAGACAATAACACCGCTGGATGCTAGTCGGCAGAGTGGTCTAAAGGTTAAGCGTTCATGCGCGAGACTGACAGGTGTTAGGATCAATTCTCGCGGGTAAGATCGTGGGTCACACTGCTGAGGAGTTTCATACTAGGACGAAGCGGACGTCCAATGTTTCCAGGTTTCTCATGATGGTCTAGCTTGAACTGACTCATAAACTCAGCTATGAAATTAATATAGATGTTTGTTTACTATGTATTTGTGCATAAGGGTCAGTCAAATCTCCATAAATATGAAAACAATCCACATAATATAAAAATATCCATGATTTTGATGAAAATTTCACCTACTTATCCAACATTGAATGCAAACGTGTAATGATAATACAAAGGATGATTTACAAGACAGTGTATTACGGTTTTGTTTGTCTATTTTTATACAGACCCATATCTGGGAATCAATGAATCAAGAGAAGTTAAGTTTATATTGGCTTTATCTCATGGTTAATCGTGTTAATTAGAACATAACTTTGGTCAAGTCTAAGGACGATAGGCTACAGACGATATACCATACTCGATATAAAGAAATTAAAATTAAAATTCATCAACACCATCTATCTTCAAAATTTGTATTAAATCAAGCAGAAAACATGGTGTTACTACGAGCTTCGAAGCAATGTCACATCAGAAGATTCCAGTTACTTAGTTCTCATATACTGAGTAGCTATCGAAAAGCAAATAAATACTAGAAAGAAAAGATAATATACTTTATTCAGTAATGGTAAAATTCATATTTAATTTCAATATCACTAACTGAACTTATAAAGTAGTATGTCAAACTGCTCAAAACTGTTTAAGCATAGCATTTATCAATAAGTTAATACTAATTGGAGAACTACTGACAAACAGTAAACATCTGATAACTATCTTGTTAAGTTTTAGGACTCCTCACAAGTTCTAACACATTATCTTACATAGAAACAGATCTAAAACTCTTCGAATTTCACGTTTACATTTACAATAGAATCCGTCTCAATAAAGGAATTATCAGTATAGGTTTGTGGAGATGCGGTTGCTCATTGCTGAGGAGTCCCACAATAGGACGAAACGGCAGTCCAGTGCTTCCAGGTTTTCAATGGTGATTTAACGACAATCGGTTCAAGATCTCAATCAATAACTTAATAATCTCCACAATCCTATACTGATAAGTTAGAATTCCCGCTTCATTTCGGTTAGCAGTTAAGTGCAAGTTCGAAAATGTAAACAAGAGTGAAGTTTATCTTCATACAAACAGAAAAATTACAACAAAAAATAATGAACTTAAGGTTTTCAGTAAGTGTGAATCTAAGTTCCTCGGCTTCAAATTTGGTAAAAGATCAGTTAAAAGTAAGATGACGTACAAGTATTTCTCAAATTTCTTACATTATATTTATAGAAATAGAATTCCTCTCAGAAATTTATCCAATGTCTCCCAATAGAAGAATAAATCAAGAAGAATCGCTGAAAGTGGACAGGAAACAAATTGAGGAAATCACACAACTGTATCACAAGGCAAACACTCATATGGGATCCTCAAGGTCGAAGGAGGACAGGATGACTCAAGAACAAATTAGGCTTAAAAATAGAGACAGATATGAGAAGAATGAACAAGAATTGGATAGAACTAAAAAGGAATGCTCAGGATAAAGTGTATTGGATAATGCTGATCGGCGGCCTATGCTCTATTAAGAGTAACAGGCATAAGTAATAAGTAAATCATCCAATGTAAACTCCTATCTTTGTTAAGTGGATTTTCCAGTTTATTGTAAGTTTCAAAATATACCAACAATGGCTTCAGTCTTATAATTGTACTTTTATTAACTACGTTTACTGAATACACTTTATACATTAATTATGTAGAAAATAAGAACACAAGTGGTGACAACCATATGCATCTGGACACAACATGATAGAGTTACTTGGTAAAATGTGAATACTATACGTTCAATACTTCATTTGGAAGATGTCTATCTATTGTCTTAAACTTTATTCTTTCTTGATTTACATACTAATGACTTTTTTTTCACGTTCTTTTCTATTCAATGTTCTCAACTTTCTGCTGTAAAGTATTCTACTTTCGATTGGTATTATATACTACTTATATCTGGTGAAGATTTGTAGCTTAGGTGGATGATTTTGATGGAGTTCTGTTCTCTGAGTTGGATGGTTTGGTCGTGGAGCTTTCATCGTTCTTCTTAACGACATCGTCAGCACAAGCTTCAGATACATATATCTATCGACATAAGTGGTGTACACCACAATTACAGGCGCCAAATTAACTTTTTCACATTACTACAATTATTAACTCTATAAAAAATATTTTTATTCAAGAAATCAGTTTGATCAAACTTCATTACTAAAATTACTGCTCATTTAAACTAACTCTCTTTCTCTCTGTCTCTGTCTCTCATTTCTCTTAATTACCAACAATAGAAGTGCTTGATAATAAGTGAATGCAGAGTTATTTATCCCCTCTTAATTAACACTTCATTATGAGTCTATATTTGAATATAAAATTAATCAACCAAATAAAAATGCAAATCTACATATGAGGATTGTAACGATCGAAATGCCAATATTTAGTTTGAATGCAGGACTGACGAACCAAAATTGGTTCGATTAAACCAGACTATTTCGCGCGCAAGCACTTAGCCACTAGACAACTGAGCCAGCATCCAACGGTGTTAATGTCTAGCTTCAACTAATCCACGAAATTGAGCGTAACATTCACCATTATCATCAGTGAGTTACTATCTTACAACAGACCTGGTTGAATCCCACTGGTCACTACTTCTCACTAGAACTCCAGGATATATATCTTGAAGCCAGTCACTAGTGAACATATGTTGATTAATATCAGATGGATTTTGTGGATATTTCAGTAATTTCAATGGTTAAGATCATGAGTCAGTTGAAGCTAGACCACCATGGAAAACCTGAAAGCACTGGACGGCCCATTCCTCCTAGTATGGGACTCCTCAGCAGTGTATATCCATGATACCGCCTCGCAGGATTCAAAACCACGACATATCGGTCCCGCTCACGAATGCTTAACTTCTATCTGCAATTTTCTATTTGTCAACGCCTTATTGTCTAGATAAAGGGTCATTTGTTCTTTAGATATTGCAACAAATGCTCACTAGTGATTGACTCCACGAGATGTTTCCTGAAGCTCTGGTGAGAAGTATTGACCATTAGAGTTGAACGGGGTCTGTTGTGAGATAGTAACTCACTGAAGACAATGGCGAATGTGTCGCTGAATTTCGTGGATTAGTTGAAGTTAGACATTAACACCGTTGGTTTCCGGCCGTTTCCGTGGTGTAGAGGTTAAGCGTTCGTGTGCGAGACCGATATGTTGTGGGTTTCAATCTCGCTAGACGATGTTGTGAATGCGCACTGCTGAGAAGTCTGACAATAGGAGGAAATGGCAGTCCAGTGCTTCCAGATTTTCCATGGTATTCTAGCTTCAACTGACTCATGATCTTAACCATTGAAATAAACCAGACTATGTTGGTTTGTATAGAGTACGAAGTGTTTTTGAGTTACTCGTAATCAATTATGTCAAAACACAAACTATGTGCTTAATTTAAACGATTTTAGTTTAGGAAATAGAACAAATTATATCAAAAATACAAAATACCTCAAACAGTACAGTCTGTATTATACAGTCAAAGTTTTCTCTAACACAAATTAGCGTGTTAAACAACAAAAGAAACAGTTAATATAAAAGAGTGCAATACCTGGGAATCAAGATGGGATTAGATATCTATCTGCAAGGATTTCAGCAATCTTTCCAAGCGGACAGTCAAAGGTTAACAGTCACACAATGAACCACACCGTGACTTTAGCTTGGTCAAATACAACCTTACTATCAGTAGTCCGGTAACATGCTAGAAAAAATTAGGCAATAAAAGGAAAGTATTTAATCAAAATCACATAATCAAACGTCAGGTGAAGAAGACTGAAGAACACAAAGTGTGGTTGAAAGAGATCTGAATAAAGGTTAAAATACACGAGTGGGAGAAGAAACAAATAAATGATAGTACTGTCCAATGAAATATTGTTCAGGGACTTTCAACGTTATCTTTCCGCTACAAGGGTTTTCTGTAAAAATTAAAAAAATCTGGATACATAGATTAGCTTAGATAAACTTTAAACGTTTCTCTATTGAATAAATTGAAACAGAAAATCAACAGAATACATTGTATTTTAGTTAAGAGGTTCTGTGAAGATCAGTTTCACCCTTAGAACTTATTCCTTATAGAATGATATCAATTGAGATATCATTAAGAACCAATTATCACTGGATAGTTGATTTGTTGTAGCGCTTTAATCTTCTGATGTGGTTGATGAAATCCACTCTGTATGAATAAATAGTGAAGAAAAGACGCTAAATCAGTGAATAAAATAAAATCAGACCAGTGAATAAATAGAATAGTTACGAATTTCTGTTGAATACGGAGATTAAGTTAGTTAGCACAAATCCACATATCTCCTACTGTATGTAAGTAATGAGATGAAAACCAGTTACTTACTTACTTTCGCCTTTTATCCCCAATCGACCATAGGCCGCCGATCAATATTCTCCAACACACTTTGTCCTGAAAATTCCTTTCTACTTCTATCCAATTCATGTTAATTCTTCTTAATTTTGTTTCCATTTCTCGACGTAATGCGTTCTTCGGTCTTCCTGTTCTCCTTTGGCCTTCAGGAGTCCATATGAGGGCTTGCCCTGTGACACAGTTGGGTGATTTGCTCAATGTGTTTCGTATGCACTTACAGCACTTCTTCCTGATTTCTTCCTCCGCTCAAATCTGATTTGTTCTCTCCCACATTAGGTTATGCTGATAGTGTCTGGCTAACAGATCCGAATTATTTTGTATAGACAACTGTTAATAAACACTTGTATCTTCTAAATGATGGTTTTCGTAGTTGTCCAAGTTTTCACCCCATACAGTAGAACTGTGTTGACATTTGTATTGAGAATTGTGATTTTGATGTTGGTTGACAGACAATTGTTTTGAGTTTCAGATGTTCTTCAATTGTAGATGTACTGCTCTTGCTTTGCTGATTCGCTTCTTCACATCTGCATCAATGATTCTGCCCAGTTATGTAAAGGTTTTTACATATTCTATAGATTCTCCGCCTGGCGCACCCCCCTGAGGCTACTGCCGGTCCCAAGCCCAGATAAAAAGAGGAGAGTTGGGCATGGGTTTAGAGACGTTTTCCCGCAGAAATACGCAAAATACTTCGGATCCGTTGGTCAGACACTATCAGCACTACCTACTGTGGGAAAGAACAAACCAGATTCCTGCGGAGGAAAAAGTCAGGAGGAAGCGCTGGAAGTGGATAGGAAACACGTTGAGAAAAGCGTCTAATTGCGTCACAAGACAAGCCTTCACATGGAATCCTCAAGGTCAAAAGAAAAAATGTTAAATTAAACATTCAAGCACATTATTTCTTAAATATGAAGTGAACATTATACACTCTTTCATTGATCATACGATAATCTAGACAAACTGTACATAATAACAGAGCAAATTTGACAATGCAGGTACATCCAGCACAGTATTCACGTATGCCACTAAGAGACTGATCAATTACAGTCCTAAACATCAATGAGAATGTTCAAGTAAACAATATTAATTGAATTCAAACTTCGCCCTATTTCACAAGTGAGTGACTATCAAGACTCAGTAGCTAAGTGGATAAAGCAATGGTGTTTGAAGTGAACGGTACTGCGGTTCGACTCCCAGAATGAACAATAACTCAGAGGCAGGCCCGTGCAGCTGATCAGTACCAAGTAAGATAAAACGCGCGTCCTGGATTCCAATACTAGCCCCTATCCATCTTTGCTTACAAAGCTTGTGACTTAAGGCTATATCTATGCAGTTCGCACAGGATGCACATATACCAACAAGAGACTGATCAATGTCATTCCTAAATAACAATGTGAAGATTGTAGTGTTAGTCATTCGTTTTAGCCCATAGTATATCTTATTCTAGTTTCCGGACATTCCATTCTACTCATTCTACTTGAGTCATGTTTTGACCTTGTTAATTATTCGCTTGTTAGCCTTGACTGTATTCATGTGAGCGTATATGTATGTACACTTGATGTCCCATGACTCATCACATGTCTGTAGTTCATTTTGTCTGCCTATAAATATTGAGTAATGTTCGGCTTGAATTGGAGTTGGCTTCCCAGCCATCTTCCATACAATCTAAAATGGAGTCAGATCCACGGGCACAAAAAGATACAAACAAACAACACAAAGCAAATTCAGATAAAATTAATTACAAAATTATTTATTGGACAGTTCCATAAGAATTGTTATTTGAA